>OY998152.1:13591747-13639884 GCA_963921925.1 Sphagnum tenellum
AGATCCCACAAGAATTGCAATGATACTGCTGCTTTTCTGTCTGCAAGACAAATGACATCTCCAAGTTAAATCATGGACTTTTACCCTGTGAAGTAAACACATAGCAGTCATCTCAGGTTCATGCCCTTACCAACTCATGAGCATACAAGCTTCAACCAAGGAAGAGCACACTAAGACCATACTTGCACTTAGTGGAGGTCCTCAGATATTGGTTTGGAAGTCATGTGTAACTGGACAAGTTCAAGGTGTGATGTCACTTGACAAAATAAACCCCTAGATAATAGTCAACGGATGACAGTGTATATCCCCCCATCCAAGAGCTATCACAACTCTCCAGAAGGATTGATGTGTATCTTTCAGAAGACAGCCAGGTATCTACACTGGGAGCAGAGATGTATGAAACCAAAACTTCTCCATACTGATGAAATTAAGTCTACCTGAGAAAATGGAATTAAGAAAATATCCAATCAATCGACCACCTGCCCACATCTGCCAATGACAAGAATTTAACAAACTCATCACCATTTGTGCATCTGTTGCAAAAGGAGAGTAGAATAAACTAACCTCATCATCAAAGAAGTTGCAGGTAGAGCAGAAGTATTCACCCATGCACACACCACAGTTTTCACACACTTGTTGCACATCTTGCTCATGGTCACATAGCGAGCAAATGACCTGCACATCATTCACACCAAAATAACAGATGAACCACAGATGTCAACATGAAATACACCAGCAAGAAATACAAATATCTTCCAAATCCACATTTCTTCATATCTTTCTGAGGAAACATGACTAAATTGCATGCTCATCTTTGGTTTACTTGTAGATCGTGTGCAGGTACCCTAAGGTTGGATCTGTGAATCTCTCTCTAGATAGTTGACAATTTCTAGAGCTTACAAACCTTTCACACTTCTTTCATGGAATGATGGATAATTTGTCAAATGTGATACTATGGCCTAAGCAAATGACTGCTACTTATCAGAGCCAAGAACCCTGGAATGTGTCTACAATGTAGCTTCCCAGAAGACAGAAACAATACCTGTTTCACTAAGTGTCTGGGCAAATCATGGCACTTTAAGGGGTCCTCCTCATTAGCATTCTGCAAAATGGAAAAAACATAACATTGTGGTATTTCAAATGATGAAGGACCTGAAGAAGTACTAAACTGAATTTTGGGAAAAACCAACAATTGGTCTGTTGGAAACCTGACTACCAGGTTAAAGAAAATTTCCAGGACCTAAAGTACATGACATAGAAATGCCATGGCACAGACTCTACTCACAATCTGATGAAGAATGTAAACTCCTTTGAAGAGTACCTTGGTTTTATTGTGGCATTGAAAATATCAAAAATTCATTGCAGATAACTTCCAGGATCTGAAGTAAATGAGGATAGAAACACCATTGCACACACACTACTACTGCCAATCCCATGCAGAAAGAACATAAACCTCTTTGAAGGGGGGTACCTTGGCTTCATTGTGGCAATGCCGACAATCAAAGATTTCATTGCAGCATGGGGCTCGAATGCGGCACCTCCTTCTATAGTGTGCACACCTGATCATGACCATAGATAGATCCAAAATACCTCAACAAAATTAATACCCACAGGAAGGACAGTTGGGTTCTCCTCATTGATATTTTTGGGTTGCAAAATCCTTCAATCTAATCCCTGGTAAGCTTCTGACTAACAAATCTCCCGAAACTAAAAAGATAATTTTGTCCAGCAAGGGCATCAGAGCCAGGCACTTGGTGCAGAGCAGCAGAGGCTGTTGAAACAAAACAGCAAGGTAGGTATGTTCAGGCCACAAACCCGTAATCATTCAAGCCTACAGATAACCGACACTGCTCCTGATTGAGATCTTCTGAAAGAGCAGCATCCTCATCTGCTGAGTCAAGTTCCAAACAGCAGCTGTGTTCCTGAAAAAGACCACCGCCATCAGCAGCATCATCATCATCAGCATCATCACCACCAACACATGAAACTGAATCCAGAGATTCCTGCTTTTGAGACTCCACAGTACAATGCCCTTGCCTTGGGGAATGTGAAGCCATGAATAACAACCGCCCAGAAATATAACATAAGGTGAGAGACACAACAGACACTGTGAGATTCCAAGAGACACAACAACAACAGACTGGAATGACAGTTTCCCTGACGCAGCATGTCCCAATCGGTGGCCGTTGCACGACTCATGTGCATGCATCTTCCGGTAGTTTCTCTGCAACGTTGAAGAGTCTTGGTGAAGACAATAGATTGCTGCGACACAGGAGGTAGAGAAGAGGAGCAGAGATGGTACCTGTTCCAAACGCTGGTGGTGGTGGGAAGGACTACGGCAGTAGCCTTGGAGACGCCTATCTTCGACGCTTGAAATTTGAGGAAGGAGACCTTCCATGGCTGCTACAAGGACTGACATTCTCTCTTCTATCTTTTGCAAACTCATTCAAAGGCTTATCGGCGTGGTACACAACGCTTCTTCTCGACTGAGCGTTCACGCCTGTTCTACGCAAGGGAGATTGCGTGTTGGTTTGCAAAATTCCGAAAGCAAATGGAGAGTGTGTTCTCGTCCGTCTGCTTTTCCTTGCTGTTCACAATCTTCTTCTTTATGCAAAGAAAAGCAAAGTTCCCGCGTCACAAGGTTTGTTCTCCACACCAGGGGTGTCTACGCTTCCAGGAATTCGCAAACTCTTGATTGAGGAGCTTTGCTATTGGAACAACGTTTCGAAAGAACAAAGCCAGAAATTGTAACAGAACGACCACGAATCCACGCGAGAGGAAGAGCAACGACACTGATGTCCAGAGTCCAGACGAGACGAGACGAAACGAAAAGAAAACCTGTGCAAAAATTCAGAACGACGGTAGCAATACGAAGGCAAAGGCAGAAGTTTCGCGACCAGAAGAAATGAACTGACGCACAAAATACGAACGAGAGATACAGAAAAGAGCAGGGGAACACGGTGGAAAAAAAAAGGAAAAACGAAACAAACAAAAGGAGTCGTCACTCGCGGACTACAAGCTTCTTCTGATCCTGCTCCTCACCCCGTTAAACAACAACGGCAGCAGCAGCAACAGAAACGGATGTTCTTTTTCCCTCAAGAAAACCTGCAGCAAGCAATCAACAAATTTGTCGAAAAAAAGAAAAAGAAAAACAGAAAAAATATCACTCCACGAAAGTAAGAAGTGTTCCTCACGGTCTCCAGGCTTTCTTCCTTGCCCGCTACAAACCCTCAACCCCCGGGGACTAGCTTAATCTGCGAAGATAAAGCAGCAATCAACAGAATTGCGTGCAGAACAGAACCAGAAACAATATAAAATCCAAACACAGACACACAAAGCGAACGGGGGGAGAGAGAGAGAGAGAGAGAGAGAGAGATTCAGTCACTACTCGCACTACTTTCACCCTGATCTTCACAATTACGGTACTATGCAGCACAAAAACAACAACGAATACACAGCAGCGCAATGATCTAAACAAACTATCTCGTCTTAAAGACAAGCAAAAAATGCGTTTTCACTACCCAGAACATAAGCAGGAGATTTGACTTCCGTGAAATCTTAAACATACCTGAAGAACGGACGAAAGATTATGGGAAAGATTGCGGCAAGGAAACTCGTCGCTACTCGCTTTCCGCCTTGACCCAAAACCGGGGTTGCAAGGAAGAGGAGGCGGCGGCGGAGGGAGGGAAGCAAGAGGAGAGAGAGCGCCGCGTTCAAGTGCGGGCGGGACGAAGAAGGTGGCGCAATCGTAGGACCTGTCCCAAAGCCTGCGCACACGGTTCCTTGCATTCTAACCAAACATGGCCCCACACGCGACCCCACATGTGGCCCCCGAAAACTCACCACAAGGGGCTCGCTTTCGTCGCAACTTACAAAACTGTCGTGTCAGCAGTCTGTCGCAGCGGTAGGTACCTACTATCACCGTAGTAGGTACCTTTGTGATGTTCGTTCGACAGAAAGCATGGTGATTAATAAGGCCAAATTGCGCCTCCATGGATGATGAGAACTGGGTTTCCCAACGTTTCTTCATCCATGAGCGCTCTGATTTTCTTTTCATCCTCTGGGACGTAGGTTGGTAGGTAGGCCAAATGATTTTTTTTGATTTTGGAGAAATTTCGCCAAATTTCAACCTGAAAAATATGATTTCGACTTATACAAAGGATTTTTCACGAGGGAAAAAAAACCCAAATTTGCCAGATTGCAAAAAAAATAAAATAAAAATCGCCAGACCATGTTGCTAGTGCATTTTTTTGAAAATAGCAAAATGGCGAATTCTTTTCGCCACAAAATAAAATGAGTGAAATTGTGAGCAGGTGGCCTACACATGGCAACACACCCTATGAAACATTCGACACCCCATCTGGCTTTTCCGAGGAGCAAATTTTGCCGATTTCTGAGCGAAAACTTGTTCGTTTACATTCGGTTTACTTCTAAGTTTCTTTGACATCAACCCATGTGGGCCTCATGTTTATCTATTTATCCATGAGACCATGTGGCTTTGTATACCGACTAAATTGATCCGATCAAAAAAAAAAAAAAGCACTTGCCCTTTTCTTTCATTTTTCCGGCTCTTGTTGTTTGCAATTTGGATAATAACCCCTACTATGAAACCCCCACCAAAACACACCCCCCAAGAAAAATAAAATAAAATAAAATCATGGATGGATTTTAAATTGTGTAAATTATCATCATCCACCCATGAGGCCTTTTTTGTAATTCTAAAACCGTGGATTTATCATCCATAAGGGCTTGTTTTCTTGCAATAATCTGTAACTAGTTGTGACGGACAAGACACCCAAAACACCGAATTTTCTACTCATGTTTCCTTCCGACTCTTTTTTTATATATCCCTCTCTTTTCTCTTACTATAGTACCTATTTTGCGTTCAGATTCTTTGAGTCGACCAAAAGTGGTACCCCAAATGGCTTCGACACCTAATTGTCAAATAATTTATTTATTTATATTTTTATAATAATTATTAAATTTTGACATACGTTATTTTTAAGATACAAAATATTAATAATAAGAATATATATATATATATACTCTATTGCACAAAATGTATGTAGTTTGATTTATGTCTCATTAAGATCTTTACATTAATGTGCCCAGGTTCATATTTTGAGTAAACACAATTAATTTCAGCAGAGTTGGTTTCAGGTGCAATCTGTGGTGGCTCACTTTGCTCATGAGTTTCTTGTTTTAATTTCAAAAAAAATTATTGAAAAGTGTTTTTTTTTCAAAATATGAACATTTGTGAAAATATTTGAATACTACGATAAGTAGTAGTTAACTGGAAATACATGATGTGTCTATCAATTGACGCATGTAACATCTTTTCATCCAACTTCATGTCCTTTCATTCTGATGACAGGATTTGTTGTTGTAACAACTACTTTCCATTGCAATTTGTTCTTCAATTTGTCAGATCAACACGATCTCATAGCTCTATTAGCTAAACACGTTGACCCAAAATATGAAGATCAACACGATCTTATAGCTCTATTAGTTAAACACATTGACTCAAAATATGGAGATGTGAGAAAGTTGAGAGTCAAATTTGCAATTTTTAAAAATTATTGACATGTGTTATTTCTCGTTTGACCCAAAATATGGAGATGTGAGAGAGTTGGGAATCAAATTTACAATTTTTAAAAAATCATTGACATGTGTTATTTCTTTATGAAAACATTTGTATCTTTCAAAGTTCTTGAACAAAGTTCCCTTCCAGAAGAAGCTCTTCAATCGTACAAACCTATCATGGGAAAAAACATACACAATTTTCAAAACATCCAACTATTTCCTTTTCCCTTGCCCATTCATCGGAGTTTTTCTCATTTTGGATCAAGAATGAGGAAAACTTTGACAAATGGCCAACCACAGTAATGGAAAGCAGACCATGTTTTTAGTTGTCATGGGTGCTGTGAGAGAGGGGTGGGAGGGAGAGGGGAGAAGACTCCGATATGCACCAAAATAGTACATTTAATGCACATGTTTTAGTGGCCAACAAATAGTATTATTAAAGCACGTGTGTGAGGGGTGCGTAGGCTGTAAAGTGTATATACAGTATAAAATAAGAGTGAATGAATTGGAATTTTTTTTTAGTGCTATTTTCAACACGGTTGTCTCAAGTAAACCATACCACTAGAATAGAATCTCGACTAATTAACTAATTATATGATGGAAGGGTTAACCCACTTAATCAAAGTCAGTCCAGTTTGCTCTTGTATAACTTAGAAAGAGCATATATCCGATTATTATGAAGGCATAGAGTGAACCGGCCTTTTACACTAACAGCCTCACCTTATGTGTGATGTCCGAAAACAAACCATTGGGCTTTACCACGGGTCACAAGGGTGAAGAGGCTGGATGGCTCTCTCTTTTTGACCATTGCCAAGAGTCCAATGGGTTTAGGGTTTAGGGTTTCTCTCTTTTGTTTTTCTCTCTCTCTCTCAGGTTCAAGATCTTTGTTGGGCCCTGGCCCCCAACAGGGACAGGGACTATTGCATTAGGTGAACGGATTTTTCTTTGGTGAAAGTGTCTTCAGACTGTTTAGATTGGAACGGATTGTTTTTTTGGGTGTTCACAGTGTGAACACAGTAGGTAGATGTACAACATCATCTTATCTTAGTGCCACATCAGTGTTTTTTTTTTTCTTTCTTCAAGGATTTTGACAAGTGGCTTTGGTGGCTGACTGTATGTACGTGTCCAGCTGGCAGCTAAAAAACACATCCAGCACACTTATATTATTGCCAGTGGCTATACACCAAACAAGTGTTGCATTGAGTAGTTTGGTTAATGAAAATGGCCTACTATCTCTCTCTCTCTATCTTTATCTATATTGCAATTTTATTTATTTATTTATTTATATTTTTTTCAAAATCCCTCAAACTCTTTTGTTTCTAATAGTCACCAGACCCATTTAATGAGAGAAATTTGGTGACATTTTCACACTTAAGTGGAGGTTAAAAAACCCAAGGCCATAGGCTTTACCAGAATAAAAAGGACCCACAAGATGGAATTGAGTGAAGTGTGGAGGCATAATTTTGGTTAACCCCATGGCCAAGGGCCTTACCAAAACCAAAAATGTATGTGTTGTGAGTTATTTATTGAGTTGACGCCTAAATCTATCACACCGTTCACCCAAATAACCGAAATAAAAACATGCCCTCTTACTAAGCACATTGTATCAAACCAAAATACTACTCACTTACAAACAACACTAACCCACACATTTGCAAGAGTTCCACAAGAATCCAAGCACAACCACACCCCTTGCAAAACACAAAGCCAAACAACCCAAACATGAACTTTAACATAATAGGTATATAACACTTGCATAACAAGCATGAAACAAAAGAGTTCCCTCAAAATACATTAGGAAATTTCTCAGAGTGGTTTAGGGTTTAACCTTTTGAGTTGGAAAGCAAGTCAAAGTTGTGAAGAGAATCTAAGTTATACATATACCTACAAGACAAATATTGCTTGTTGCTCAAAAGATCAACAAATATTTGTTGCACACTACCCAAAGGCACTCTCATCCAAACCGTATTCATTATTAAATTTCTCTCCCAATGCTTTTTTTTTTATTGAATAAGAGTGTCTCAACTTGCACCCGCATCTTTGGGCCTCTATCAAATTCTAGCACATCCAACATGTAGTGTTGCTTCTTCTTATAGTACCTGGGGCTAGTTTGACACAAATTATATTATTTCCATAACTGTTGAAATTTTAATTTTCCCAAAAAAATTATTTTTCAGATTTTTTTCTTGAAGGAAAATAAAGAATCTGATGGAATATTTTACAATATATCATTAAAAAAAACTAGAATTCTCAAAATTAATTAATTATTGGACAAACATGTGTTGAAGTGGCCAAGGTACTACGGTATTCGCCCCCATCCCCACCCACAAATGTGAAAAAAGTGGACAGTTATAGTCTTAGGGACTTTTTTAAAATTATCACCACCGGGGCCAATCAAAAACAATGATGTCCTTTTTACTGGCCCTTTTGAAGGACATTCTGGGGATATTTAAAGGCCAAAATTGGGTTCCACACATTTTGTCGTTTTTTTCTACCAAAAGAATTGGGAATCCTTTTTTCTTTTTTTTTTCTAGTGTAAATTTGACTAAATTTTCTTCTTCTTCTTTTTTGGAAATTTTCACCAATTTTCTGATATCAAAAAATTGGGGAAAAAAAATTAAATTGGTGGACATGCTTGCTCTTAAAGCAAAAGATGGGAAAGTGGAGGGGAGGGGGAGGTTGAGGCTTTGAAGGGATTAGTTTTGGGCTTTGTGTTTGAATGCCGATAACGCACAACATGAGCCCGTTGACACCTTAGCATGTATGATAGAATGAGTGGAGTGAATGAGAGATTGCATTGCAACAAAACCAAAAGCTTTAAAAAAAACTTGAACATTATTGGGCTTGGAGTCCATAGAAAGTTATATGTAGGAGTAGTACTAGCATTTTGATCGATTTCACACAAAATTGAAACACTAGTAATGTGAAACTGGTTGTAATAATAATAACGGTAAAACTTCCAAAAGTTGGATCCATTGTGATAGTCAGGGCCCAGTAACAAAGGAACCCAAATATTGACATCACTCACATTGAGCCTTTTATTCATTTATTTTGACTTTGAGGAAGAAAAAAAAGTTCCAATCTTGACTCTGCATGATGAGTATAATTTGAACCTTATTTTGTGGCTTGTCCTTGAATCTTTAGGATGGTGTGCATGGCTATTTTAAGGGGAGCAGGAGGTACTTTGTGTTGTGTTCCAGTCGGTAGGAGATAGAGGAGAAAGACAAACACATTCTCCCAACTTTCTTTGTGCCACAAAGCGCCCCAAAGTTCACTCCACCGATGTGATTGGAAAATGGGTGCGCCGGAGTTTACTTTGGTTGACTCAAATTTATCAACTTGTTTCAAGTAATACTCCCTCCCCAAGACTTTTATTGGGCAATTTTCCACACTTCTTATGCAGGTGTCAAACATGCTAATGTTAAACAATTATCAAGAGTGCAACCCATAAATAAATAAATAAATAAATAAGTTCTAGCCACAAGTCGTCTTCGGAGGTTTTTTTGCATAATCCTTCATTTGGTTGTCCATTGACAATTCCAAATTCTAACTAGAATGTGAAGGATTATATGAAAACCTAAATACCTCCCCTCCTTTCCTAATAACTAACTACTTCATTCCTTTCTTCTACCCATCAACATGGATATAAATTTATTAAAAAAATTAACATGTGTCTTTCCATGCTTGTAGTATTTACATTATTTATTAATAACTCTTCTTTTAATAATAATAATAATAATAATAATGAACTATTGGAAACACCTGGCTTACCCCCACCATATGTTGTAAATGTATGTGGGACCTTGTGTAGTTAACCTTAGCGTGGAAATTCTGAAATATTTAAATTGCCACTACCTATCCCATGAGCAAAATGTGAATCTATGAGCATTTTAAATGCATGACATAATATCACACACTAGAATCACAAAATGTGACCTTGAACCCCAAGTAGACGAGCCCCAAACACATTGATCGAGGTTGTCACTCAATCTAGTTGTGGGTTTATCAAGGGGAAACAACACCAAAATAGAATGAGAAAATTATACTAAATAAAGATGACATTCGTACCATGAGTTTGTGGTGCATTTTCCCAGTTTGTGCTCACAAATGAACCTTCCCAACTGATGGGTGTTCATAGAGATGGTTGGATTAGTTCCAAAAGTCTCATCTAGATCCAAAATTTTTAATTGTCTATCACTTTTGGATTGTCCAAAAAAAATATTTCATGTTTATAGATGGAAAATCAATGTTCTTTTTCAATTTTTTGATACCCAAATTTTGGGGAAAAAATTTCCACAATTTTTGCAAAATTTAGTTCAAATGTAGACTAGAAAAAAATTTAAATCTCAACTTTGTTTTCAAAAAATGACATTTGTAAATTAAAAAATCACTGGTGAGAGAATAATAAGGAAAGAATTAACACTTTATGTAATTGGATGCCAGGGTCATGGGTAGAGGCTCAAGTAATGGGGTTGTGGTGGGATGGTAGATGCATTTAGAGAGTCTCCACCCATAACATTAAGAACTCCCGCACCAACAAAATTTTGGATGAAGTATGTAGCAATCAAATTAGGTATGTGGAATTGTCATTTTGACACTAAAGTTTGCTCTCATGGTAGTGACACTTGCAAGAGTTAGCAAATTACACCAAAAAGAAATGATTATTCTTGATTTGCCCAGGTGGTGAGACTGTAATAGGTCTCTCAGTTTATACACCTCTCCTATTAATTAGAGGAGGTGCCTCCCAAGTTTAATTTCTTATTATTATTATTATTATTATTTTGCAACGGCTCAATTTGATTGGCCCATCACTCAAAAACAAAAAAATTATGGAGGCTCCCCAAAATAGAAGATTCTATTTTGAAGTGTAGGGTTCCTTCTGATATAGGTGAAAGGAGGACAAAATTGGCCAAAGCATATGGGAAATGAGTGAGGTGCTATTGAGAACATATTGGGAAACACATCGGGAACTTGGGGAATATAGTGGGAACTTGATGAGAACCCATTGAGAACTTAACCAGTGGAAAATGAAAAAAAATCCTTCTCTAGACTCTACATAAGTCAACAACACAAGCTTGAGTTGTTTTGGGCAAAAACCGACAAAAACATGAAGTTGCAAAGTAGACTAGAAAAAGAAACCTCCATCAAAAAAGAAGCATCATCATAAAACGACAATTTTTACAAATGAAGTTGCATATGGACACAAATTAGCAGCTGCTGAAATGCTAGGCTACTTTGAAAGAGTTTTGTCAGCTTTAAAATTCTAATAATGCAGGTAAGGAAGGGGAGGTTTGGCAAGCTGTAAACTGTGAAATGAAAGCATCAAAGCCCAAATCTGTAGTAGTACTCGGGAAAGAAAGAGCCTAAATATGCAAGGGAAAGGGTTTGTAAGTCGTTAACTTGTGAACCAAACATTGAAACCTAAATGTTAACCTATTATGCTCTGATGGTTTAAAAACTATTGACTATGAGGAGCTAGCCTAGCTATGTGTGAGAAGGTCATCCATCACACAAGGTCATGTGAGAAATGTGTTGGAGATTTGGTGTATACAATCTCTCTCTCTCACCAATAGATCTTCACTTGTTTGCCATCTATTTTGCAGCCATTAGAACGAGTACGTGTATCACCACATGCTGATGCATGCCAGCAGAAGAGTAGGCCACCGAATGGCTTATAGGTGGTGGTGGCTAAGAGAAAGTGGGCCACCACCTATAAGCCATGATTGGGGGAATCCATGGCCCTCTACAACTAACTCTATTGTAAAAGCATTTTCAGAAACTTCTTAGTGTCTTTGGAGGGCACCTTATATCGTTGAATAGCCAACCTAGGAAAGAGGAATATTATGTCTCGTCTTTTAAGAGTGGGAGAGACCTTAGGCTTACTCACTATGGGTAGGAAGGATCTTATGCTTATAAGAAGGTGTAAACCCCCCCCCCCCAACCCCCAAATATTAAGGAATAGGTGTAGAGAGTCTAAATCCCCTCCCATGATCTTTGATTGTCATATTTTGGAGCTTGTTTGTTTGCGCATTGTGTGGTTTTATGTAAAATCACGGAACATGGTTCTATTTTGAGTGATGTATTTGAGCTTTTCTTTTTGCACCATACATGACTCTACATAAAATCACACAACATGGTTCTACTTTTGATCAACATCTTTTTGAGCTTGTCTTTTTGCACCTCGCATGATTTTACATCAAACCATGCGATGTGGTTCTACTTTAATCCATTTATTGTCAAGCTTGTTCTTTTTGCACCCAACATGATTCTACATAAAACCACCCAACTTGGTTCTATTTTGACCAACATATTTTTGAGCTTGTCTTTTTGCACCTTGTCGTGATTAGGCATAAAACAATGCAACATGATTTTCACTTGTTTTGTATGTTTAGCAAAAATATTTATATCTTTTTGTTTTATTGTCCCACACCAATTTCAAACCCAAAACCTCTCGACAAAGAACAAGTATACCCACAATCAACATGGTTTTTTCACAAATTACAAATAATAGTGCTAGTTTTTATTTACCTTAAAAACTAAGGTCAAGCCAATCAAAGCATGTGATAGAACCACATAACTCAACACAAGGCCTAGACACTATTAGCCAAAGAATGTATTGGATAAAGCTCATTGGGCATCTTCCATATCCCTCCCCCTCCTATGTTTAGGTTCATGATAAACTTCACGTTATGTGTTTTACAATGGGTAAAACCAAGGATGCTTTGTTTGCTGGGAGGGCTTTTCTATACACAAATCTTCTAAATGTATCATCTGGAATGAACAAGGGGGCTTCAAGATTGCAACTCTTTATATACTACATGGGTTTTCCATTAGTTAATGAACCATGGTAATCAAGTTCTGTAGCCTAGTTATGAATTGTTTAACACAAGAGGTTGGGAAAGCACGGGTGAACTAGTGCACTGAACACAACATTTGCATGTTCCAATTAGGTTACCAAACCCTGCACTCCAAGCAGCTAAACCACCTCATGTGGGTTGTTAACATGTTCAAGTGCTTGCATTTCTCAAACCCCAAGTTGTCAACTTCACCAAGGGTGACAATGAGGAATTCCTGAGAACATTTTTTTGGTTATAACTTTGAATGGCTTTAGATGAACCCCAATCAAGTAGGCTATATCAATTGCTTGGCTTCCAAGGTTAGGATGCCAACAAGCCCATCTACCCTCATGATTTATCTCTTTTTTCCTTATTTTCTTACTCCAAAAAAATGTCCATTATATATACCATAAACACATACCCCAAAAAAATTCTCATCCCTTAATTCTTTCACCAAGGAAAGGGTCAATATGCAATTCGCCACATAACCTTAATTATGATTACTTGCTCTATAATCCTATTCTAATTCACAAAAGGAAAATCCCCCTTATATCACTACAATAACCCCTACATTGAAATTAAATCCCATCCTCATAACTTCATGACATATCAATAGACACCATTTTCACGTAGTCATGGTTGACACTATTGGGTTTGGTGAACGATAAATATGTGCTTTTGTATTTTATTTTTTAATAATAGATTTTACAAGTTGCTTGGGCATGGATGACAACTCTTGTTTGACATTATTAGTGGGTGGATGAATGGTTATGGCTTCCTATATATGCCCATCCATATATTTTTCCTTACAGATGTTGGGATCCAAACAAATTTCCCAAGGTTCCTCAGGTATGGAATAATGTTGTAATTTTGGTGGGGTTCACAATATGGCTACCCAATTTAAAAATCTTTATTAGTGAGTGGATGAATGGTTATGGCTTCCAATCTATGCCTATCGATATATCTTTCCTTATGGATGTTGGCATCCGAACAAATTTCCCAAGGTTCCTCGGGTATGGAATAATGTTGTAATTTTGGTGAGGTTTACAATATGGCTATTCATTTAGAAATCAATTGTGTAACTTACATTCCACATTATGCCTATTAACTCAACTTAAAAAGCTCTTCAGGTAACCAATGAAGGCACAATTGACCCCAAAATATGTGATAAGCCAAAATTGGCTTTTTTATTGAAATTTTAAGTTGATGTCCCAATGGTTGTTTTTCTTTATTTTTGTTCAAAAATTCTTTCTGGGCCATGTGGAGAGTGGTCATAAAGCTCCAAATGGCATGCTAATTGGTGAACTCCATGTCAATTTATGAGAGGCTCCCATGAAACCAGGGCCTACAACACCCTCTAGGGAATGGAGGATGGCTAGAGGGGAGTCAATCAGGTGAAGCATGATATCAACAAAGGTTGCAATTATATTTGGGAAGGGGCAGGTGGATAAAATGTCATGACCCCATACAAATTCCCTTGGTGATTATTCATAATACCCATGGGCAGTAGCATCAACACATTCATACGAAACTACCACCAAAGTACATATATATTAGGCCTATATGAGGAACCCAAGCCTTTACTAAACCCAAGTCTAACCAAGACAATGGATTTCGTATTATTTGTCAACTTGAGGGGCTATTTTTTACAAATTTATTTCTTTTTTTGATTTTTGCAAAATTGTTTGAGGTAGGTTGCAACCAATGCACTCCATTATCCTTGACTTCTTTTTCTTTTTCTTTTTTTTGGTGTGTGTGTGTGTGTAAAGGTTTGAACACCTGTCCTATCTAATGTTATTGTTATTAGTGTGGTATGTGTTGTCAACCCAAGTGTGAATGTGACCTTATAATAGAGCTCATTTCTGAGCAAAAAAACTATTTAAGTTTTTAAATTAATTTACAATGACAAAAATGATTCAAAAATCAATATATCCCCCACCTTAGGGGTTTTGTTTTTTCTTAATCACCTCCCTAATACCAAAGTGCACCTCAATTCTATCACATATTGGTTTTGTTGAATTTTTTAAATTATTTTTCAAAATATTCAATAACTCTTGCAATGTAGGTATAAACATTACCAAACCATGTTGGTGCACCCCTACTCATCAAAATCAAGGACTTTCCAATAGTACTCAAAGCATAATAAGGGGCACAATGGTTTGGGAGATTTCAATGTGACAAATAAAACAAACAAACAACCTTCATTAATAGATACCAATATAACAATGTGAACTAGTTTACCAACTATTTTTTCTTTTCAAAATCATCTTTATACTAGAGTTGAATTTTCAATGACACTAACTATTCAAAATTCAACATTATTTAAATTGAACAACTATGAAACCAACTTGGTGCGCCTTTATTCATCAAAGGCTTTCTACTGGTACCAAGAATATAATAAGAATTGTTGTGGTTTAGGAAATCTCGACATGACAAAGAAACCAAACAAACAAACAATATTCCTTCATAGACAAATATTGCTAGTTTTAAGTTCTTATGTTTCATGGTTGTGTGTTTTAAAGCAACTTTGATGTTGACATAACACCTTGTTAGTTAGTTCATATTTATGTATCGAGGAATAGTTAGGTGAAAATTATAAGGCAAAATACAACATGAAGTGCAATTGAACACTTTAAAATATGTTAATTTATTTTTTTTAATTGATGTTGGACATTTGAATAAAATCCCATCCATGTTTTGCATAACATTTCTAAAATATAATATTCTAAAATATAATTCATGGTATCACATATTTTATAAAAGGGTTTGGACGTCTAGATGAAAAAATGTGGTGTGACAAATAGCATGGTGAACTTGCCAATAATTTACATAACTTTTAACCTTTGGTGTTCGAATTGTTTTCAAATTGTTAATGTACTCAAGGATGTGGTTAAGATTGAGCTATATAGTTGAATGTGAACACAATTTGGGTTAAGTTTCACATGTGTTAATGGGAAAACTTTCACATTTTCCTTCTTGTTGTTAAGTAGTGTTTGTATGGGTGTTGATATAGTTTACAAATTACAATGTCTATCAACTCTTCAAGTGAAGTGTGAAAATATCATATGGAAGTTTATAATTGTTTTGCTATGTGTAAATCGCCATTGATATAATTCCCAATTTGCTTTGACTGTTTTTGCATGTTGTAAAGTTGTTTGCATGATCATGTTTTTTCATTGTATTACAAAAACAACTTTATAAGGGAGGGAGGTTGAAATGGATAGAAAAAAAAAATTGACTTAACACCAATTACATCCCCAACTACCCATTGTATAAATATGTCCTACTATTCATTTGTGCATAACATATTTAATGATTTCATGTATTAACTCTCAAATTTAAAAGACCATTAAAGCCTTAGAAATTGATCACATGTGATGACAAAAGAATAGATTAACATTCAAACATACCATAATACTCCGACATGATATAATAAATGTAGACATTATTACTTTAGTTTATTTTTTGATTGATTAATTGGCGGGGCTTTCATCTTCATGTTAGAGATGGATGGGATCATGTTCAATGCTTTTAATGACTTTAATCATCCATGCATTTGCATAATTTGAATTCATGTTCACGATTAAATTATGTTTTATAATATATAGGCAATGTATGGAAGATGTTAAATCAAACAAATTTAACATGCTCCTTTTTTTCCTTGTTTGCTTTTGGCCCACTCCATCTTTGTCTCAAAACAAATAGATGTTGCTTATACCCACTTTGGTAGGTGTGTTATGCGCATTTTGGGCTTGTAATCAACTAGATGTCCATTATAGGCTCAAAATGTGCATGACACCCACCCAAAATATGTGTAGGCAACATAAAAATGTGTATTTATGTTGTTTTAACAATTTAAGTTGTTGTTTATAGAGTATTAAGGAAATATGTGTATATATGTGTTGTCTTGACATGTTAGGTGGGTTGTCCAAAAAGTTTATGTGAAGTGTGTGTGGGTGTGTATATGTGTTGTGTTAACATGTTAGTTTTGTTGTCCAAAGAGTTTAAATGGAGTGGAGGTAGTGTATGTGAACATGGGTGTTGCCATGTCATATCTTACTTGTTGTCCAAAGCAAAACAATAGGAGATGAAAGAAGAAATAGAAAAAGGGAATACGTCACTAAAGGTGCATATGGGTAAAACCCTTCACCCCTTCATCCCATTTGTCTTTTAGAACTATTCACAGATTTGTTGTCCAATAAATAACAAGAATGGGTGGACATTACTTTGGGGGAAACACCTTTTAAAGGGTAGAAGGTTTTGAAAAACTAATCGATGGGGTTATTTTTTTAATTAATAAGAAAGGAATAATGAATGTACTGATTGGGGTACACTAAATGTTCTTCAATAGGTGGAAGAACAACCCAAAATTAAGGCGATTAAATGCACTAACTTACACCTAACATATGCACCCCAAACAATTTAGTAAATGTTATTGATATAATTTTCATTCCTAGGATAATGGATTCTCAAAACTCGTGGCTCACACCTTAACTCATCACAATTATGAAAAATGGGTGAAAGATTTAAGGTGGTTAGTGTCACAATCTCGACATTGAGCTTGCAACCAAACTAGGGACATAATAAGAAAAGTGATTTGTGAAAGTCTTTTGAAATTCAATCACACTCCCACAAGTGCGTGTGTAAAAGTGAAAAATAATGAATCCCAACATTAGACTAAATGGATTTCAATTTTGGGAGTCGAGAATTTCAAAATTATCATGCAAGACTTTGGAACAAGGTTTAGGGAATCAAACTTTGTTCAATTGAACCCTCTTTCTGTTGTTGGAATTTTTGTGAATATGTATTTATTTATTTAAAGTGGGGCCACATTTTCAATTTGGAGATTTGAAACACAATTGAATAGTTGGGACTCAAATTGACAATTCATTTTTCTAGCACTTCTAATAGATAAGTCAAATAGCTCAAATTTGGGAGCTTGATATGTTGTTGGAATGTTATTTTCAAAAGTTGCAATATTGCTTTTGAAATAATGTGAATCAAAATCCACAAGAAATTCATGAACGCCCCAAGTGGTAGTGCTCGTAACTTGGTAATTTTAGGACTCCCACTCCCACTTAAGAGTCTTGAGAGTTTGTACGCCTTTGATGTAGTCCTTACTATCAATTACAAGGTATAATATAGGGAAGAGAATGGTGCCTTTTAATCCCCAAGGTTGAACCATGAATCTAATGATGTGAGTTGCTCGTGTTTCATTTGTGGACCATTTTGGTTCAAAACTACACTAATTACACTTTTGATTGGTTTGTGCAAATTCTACATATTTGTGAGTTTAACTTAAGGAACTTGTCATAATCTCATCATCAAAGTTCAAATTTTTTTCTTATGGGACTAAGAAGTGCACCCTAGGCTTGCATTTTATTACAAAATCAATAATTGACAAGATTTTAATCCCTCAACCATTGAATGTCATATATTGATAATTATGGAGTCCTTTGCAACTGAAAGGAATTTTGTGACAACCAAAAACTAACTCCTACTTTTTCAATATATGTTTTTGGTTGGAAATATTAAGTCAACATCACTTGTTATATTTATATCATTAAAAATAAAAATTCACCATAAGGCTTTCATTATATGCCCTAATGTTCAATATGCCTCTTAAAAGCCTTTAAATGTTTTATAAAAAACAAGCCTTGGGTGAAAATCCTTAACATCAAAACACTCAACAAACATCTTATACACCTTTTGAGATTTTAAACACACATAATAAACCAATAAGATGGTTACAATGTTTCAATTGTTGATTGATTGAAGACTCCATCTAACATGCAAAAATATCTTTAAAATTTATAATATAAAACTTCATAAAAAATAAAAAACACATTGATTAGGACTTGTTGGTCAAATGTCATACTACGTATATAAACTATTACTAAACATGCACTTGTGTTCTACCCAATATATATATATATATATATATATATATATATATATACTTTAATGTATTATGTAGAAAAAAATCAAGAACAAGTCACTCAACATGCACTCAACTAAATTCTAGGAGGTCAATGGTAAATTGTCACATCACTTCGATGAGATCAATTAGTTATAACTAAACTTAATAGCTCATTACAATCTCAACATGAACTTCAACATATAGTTCAAAAACTCAATTACAAGGTTTAACAATACTCCCTTTATAGTAGCATATTTTGAATGTCCCATGGGGACTACATTAGAGTGGCATATTCCATGGCTTCCCAATGTCTCTCTTTCAACATTTGAATATAAATGTATATGTTTTTCAATTAAAAACCCTTGTAATGTTTAACAAGTTAGGTCTTTTACTCATTCATGTTGTTAATGTTTTTTGAATCAAATGATTTGATATGATGCGTTATTTTATGTACATTAGTGTGGCACTACTTTTACACAAAGGTCAAATTGAAAACATTATGCAAATATATTGTTCTTTGTACATTCCATAACCATCCTACTTATGATAATATGGAGGCATGTTTGTTTATTCAGTTCCACATTCAACCAAGAAATAATAAAAAGGTTTTGATATGCAACATTGATATTTTCTTCATGTTACATCTTCATCTTTGTAATTTTTATTTAAAAAATCTATAATCTGATTTTCTTATTTATAAAATGAACCTTCATTTTGAAAATTTTACTTTTGTTACTTGTTGAATGTGATTTCTTTTTTCCATTTCTTTTATTTTTATTCTAATTAATTGCAAAGTGACCTTCAAACTTAATTTCCAATTTCAAGCATTTTGAAAGTCATATTTTCAAGCATGTGAAATATTTACTGGTTTCATGGTTGAGCTTTAATTGTGACCATTGTTTTCATTTGTCATTACTATTTTTTTCTTAGGATGCATTTAATTTGATTTATTTTGAATTTTCCAATAAATATCACCTTTTAGAATAAATGTTAGCTTACACTAATGCAACGACAAGTATTTTCCTTATGATGTTCAATATTACCCACATTTTATATGTGCAATTTGTATCTTTTATAACGAGTTTTCATATGTAAATTAAGATTGCAAGCATGGTTTGTGAGTTATTGTTTGTTAAAAATGAAAGCCATGAAGTTGAAGTGTAGGGCTTTGAAACATATACACATGTTGCATGTTTGGGAGTGATGATGACATTGCCAAGTTATTAATTTAATGGAGGTGCATTCCATTATATTTGTTGATTTATGCCCAGAGGGAAGAGATTACACATTGGTTATGATTTGGGCAAAAAAAATTGGCTTGAACTTTAAAAGATGTGTGAATGACGTTAAAAATATTATGTGTGCATCTTTTAACCTAGAAAATTCCTAGCTAACGCTTTAGGTAGGTGACATGTAATATTTTAAGTAGGTCTTAAATGTCCCTTAACCTAGATAGACCCCTAGACAAACACATGAAACATAGGAAACATGGAGAAATTTCGAATCGTCTTGGATTGAGAAGGAAATTCAAACTTCCTCTCCTTTGTTGTTCTCGTTTACATAATCCATCTGCATTTTTATTGTTGTCCTCAACTTTAATGAAACACAAGGTTTTTCTCCTAAGTTATTATGTTGGCTTTGTGGGTACCTTGTTACATTGTCATTTGTTTACATTCATTTTGTTAAACTATTAATTGTGGAGAAGGACCCAAAAAAAAAAGGGTTGTGAAAAAACTTAGACCATCATTTATGAAAAACCCTAACCACTTCCTCCCAAATGCCCAAAATAATCCAAGTCCCCCAAAAAAAACTATTTGGACACCTAGGTGCCAAATCAAAGTTCGACATAAGGTATCATCCTTGATTGGGATTACATTAAAAATTTCCAAACTTTAGAACAAAAAACATAATTACTACTAATTCACACAAATTGGTTATTAGCACAAAGTTCAAACATGCTTCCATTAAAAAATTTATAGATGAATTTTTTATTTTCAATACCATAAACATTTGACTATTGTTAGCACCATGGTAAGTTCAAGGTTTGAGTGTTGAATAATTATTTTATTTTGAAAATTCCATTGAGAAATTCAAATATTTTAAAATATTCTCTATTTTCATCTACAAACAAGTTCTTTGACAACAATATATATATTTGAAATTTTCAATATTTCTGAAAATAAATAGTAGTAGTGTCTAATTCACCATCATACCATGGCATTCAAATGAAATTGATAAAGTATTTTCACCATGGTTTTGTATGCATAATTTATGAAAACTAGAACACAACTTGGATGTCATTGGTACCAATGTTAGGTGGTTATTTGATTTTTTTTGTTAATAATGGGGGTTTTATTTGATTTTGAAATCAAAGAACCTTTGCTTCCGGTTTTTGGAAATTTCTTAGAATCTAAAAACCTTCAGTTCTGGATCTTTAGTATTTTCAATGTCAAAAGAAACTCCAATTTTGGGTTTTTGCCACACCCTCCCTCCCAATTTTTTTATTATAAAAATCAAAGATTTGGCGGTTCTCATTAAAGAACTAGCAAGGAATTGCATGTTCAGGGTAGGATCTTTGACTCGGTTATTTGAATTTTTAGAACTAAGTTAAGGGTCAGAACTCAAAATTGGTTCTACAATTTTTCAGAACCTTCAAATCAATGGTTGAAACTGGTTCTTCGATTTTTGAAAATCCTTGTTGATTAGTATACATATACCCTACCCTTACCCACCGGTTCCAAAAAAGCGAGCACCTCGCAACATTGGTCATTACCCTCGAGACAATAGTTGCTAGATTATTAGTGAAAAATGAAACATCATTGAAATTATTTTAATTTAAAAAATGGCCCATGGGGATCATGTGGCATAAACAAGTGACAAAGAATAAAGCATGTGGGTCTCATGTGGGGGACTTGGGGAAGACTTTAAAAATGGGTTAGTGTGCATTCATTCAAAAGAGGAGGGAGGGTCATAAGGATGTCAAAGGAAAAGGACCAAAAGTAAAAGCAGCCATGAGCAAAAATAAGCAACCTAGACCCAAAAACTACAAGCAAGCAACTCATAGTCAAATAATAACTCTCACCAGTCTTATGGAAAGCCAAGAAACAATCAAAATGATGGAATCATGTACCAAACATGATTATAGATCATTTGAGAGCAACTTCTCCACACACACACTCACTATTATTAATTTAACATAATTGTCATTATTCCATTTCTAATTGTTCATAATTTTGGCTTAATTAGCAATTGCCCTTTTCAAATTTTAATATAATGATTAATTTCAAATTGTTTGCTTAAAGGAATGGGCTCACTACAATTGACTCTACAATATGAGTGTGCCTCCTTGGTAGTCCTAATGCCCCCATTTATTTTTTCCATTTTTTTCTTGACTTAACCTGGTAGAATTGTTTTGTGCTTGCCCATTCCCTAATAGGTAGGTTAGTTTCAAGTTCATGCCACAAAAAAATTTGAGGGTTTGTTGGAAATGTTATGAATATGTCATCCTAATACAAAATCAATGTCTGTAAATCACAACGTAACATTTGATGGGTTTAAATACAACCATTTAACAGGCTCGCTCCAAAAGGTGAAATTACTAGTGTGAATGCTAGTTGGCCATTGGCCAAATTGACATGGGCTTGGATGCACATTCTTGAGTTTTTTTTAATATACCAAAACCCATCCGTTATCACACTATAAATTATTAAGTTGGTCCCAAAACATATAGGAATCCTTGCAATGCTGGGTGATTTATTTAAGTTAACATAAAAGCATCTCCGCCAACACATTGTGTGACTTTTGAAACACTTTTACGTATTTTGGACAAAGATTAGTAAGAGCTAGCTCGACATGCTCAAATAAATGATCATGCCTCAACATTTTTGTTCCATATGTTAAGGTTGACAAAAACCATAACACAATCTAACACCTATTCTTGATTGGGCTAGATGTATTTGATTGGTTCATGTGGTTTGTTACTAGTAGATTTTGACCTTTTTTTTAAGGCTATGTTCATGTTTTTGGGTGAGGTTTGGAATCAATAAACAAACAATCTTGTATAGGAGAAATATTGTCACAAGGTCAAATGTTGAATATGGGTGGAGCTATTCCAAGGAATCTATGTAATAGTGCATAATTTTGAAGTATTCTAATAAAGTAGGTGTAAGCTTTAAACCATATTCAAAACACAATTAAAATGAAGGCTAAATGTTATAGCAATTTTATATTACTACCAATGATAGTTATCATTGTAGTTACATTGGAGCTTACTACATAATTTATGCAATCTTCACACTTAAAAAGGTAGCCTTAACAAGTTAAGGTTCAAAATTAAGTTAAAGTTAGGTTTTAAATTAAGCCATGGAACTTTTTGCTAACATTTAAACCGTCATTAAGTTCTAGTTTAACTATTTGTTTATTACCATATATACCTACATGATTTTTTAGTGGTAGCTACATTAATCGTCATCGGACGCCAATCTTAATTTGTGATGAGTGCCAATAGATTTTTTTGATTTTGTGGGTGAGTATTGTTCTCAAGCTCTTGCTTCTTTCATCATTTCTATTCATCAAGCTTTTTCCATTTCATTGATTTTCCTTTCAACGTTTTCAAATTTTTGATGGCTTTCTATCATTGTTCATGTTTGCATTTCAATTTGTAATTAATGATTTCAATTCAATGTTACTAATGTGTTTTTTAGCGTGATTGTTTTGTGATTATTTCAATTACTATTTTTTAATTTTTTGTAGGTGTTTTCAAGCTTTCGACACTATGTTTTTGTTGCTTAACTTTCATATTTGGCATTTCAACAGTCAACATTTTGTGTTTTATTCTTCAAATATTTTTATTTTCATAAAAAATGTTTCTATTGTTTTCCCTTCGAACGTTGTTTGATTTTTCGTTCTTATTTCTTCCAAACATGATGGCCATGATGAAGATAATATTACGTTTTGTGTTATGTTGTGTCTTTTCTATTTTGTGTCAAATTATTTTTGTATGTATTTGTTTTGTACCATTAGACTCTTAAAAGGTTATTCTCTTGATAAAATTCCTCCATTCGATTTTGGAAGTGCAAGATGATTGAATGTGTATTTTGAATGTGATGGTAACATGTGATGAACATTGAACTTCAAAGTGATGACAACATGTGAACTTTATGTGACTTTTAAATAAATTCTAAAGGAATGACTAGTTCATAAATATGGGAATGGAATTTAAAACAATGGAATAAAATTTAGTCTTTGGTGATAAGTTGTTAGTTCAATTTTGCAAAACTAATAACATATTACGGTATTAACACAGATATTCATAATAGAAATATTTGGGTTCTTGTTTGATATCTTAACTTCCACATTTCCATTAAAGTTAATTATAGTGATAGTGTTGCCATTTTAGTTGGTAGTTTAACAATTTATCAATTGTGGATGTTTGAACATTAATTGTTATTTATAGGTTTCTTAATTTTGCAATCTTCAAGTTTGAATGTAACAATAGTTGCATACATGAATTGAGCCACATGTGATTAATGCTGGATATATATATATTTTTTGAAAGAAAGAACCAAGGGGTAAGCATTAGGTATATGCCTTTTGAACATAAGTTTTCAAATTTTGAATCAATTGGTTTTGACCCATACATGTGGATTAAAAAAGAAATTAAAATTTGTCAAAAAACCTGCCATGGACCATTGGTTTTTTGCATGTTCATTCATGAAACCCATTGGTTATTTGAATCCTTTTTCCAAATGAAAAGTTTTGTTCTATTTTTTATTTTTTTGAGAACCTAGAGTTGTAATAGCAAAACAAGGTTGATATTTCAATTTTAAAAGTATTTTTGAAAAGGAAACTAACCCCAAGAATGTAATTGAAGATTCTAAAAACCTCTTAAATGAAAATATAATTTGCTTATGATGAAATCCTTTAGTAATTATGGGACAACTAAGAGATTAAAATAAATAATTTTGATGAAATAACTTTTAAATGTATGATGCTTTAGGGGGAAATTATGGTGTAGTGCATGGGTTGACCTATATATGTTAACTAGTCAAAAGATACAAAGGCCCATTTTACATTAGGAATCAAGGCTAAAGTTCAACTCAAATTTGAACATTCCTATTGGTGCATTCATTGACATCACCCCCAAGGGCTTTATATTATGAGTAAAAGCCGAAAAAGAAAACAATTTGTTAATCCACCATTTTATAGCCCTAACTTGGCCCCAAGGTTGAAAATGATACCTATAAACTTGGGAGGCCAATTTGCAAACCTTGGGGCCAATGTTACAACAATAAAATATTATTGTTTTGATGAAATCCACACTATAGGATCACATTATACCCTAAACCAAACTTTACATCTTTTCCTTTTACTCTATTTCATATTTTTTCATTTGTTTTTTCTTGTCAAGATTTTGTATTTGTTTGTGAATGATGGAAGGAATTTTTAAGTTTTTTACTTGGGATATGGAAGATGTTGGAGTGTTTCATGAAAAAGGTTTGTCAATTGTAAGTTTTCATGAATTTCAACCTTTCAATTCACCTCTTCAAATGCCTATAACTATAAAAGTTAATATGCCCATCTTGACATCAAATCATATTTTTCCAAATAGGAAAGGTTTCAAAATGTTGCAGAAATTTGTGCCCAAAAGGAAGTCAATTAGTGAGAACATTCCCAATTTTCAAGACTCCCAAGAAGAGGATGTTCAAATTGTGTCACCATTTGAAACCCAAAAAAACAACTTCGGAAAAAGGTTGAATTCAAAGAAAAGGTGGTGAAGGTTGAAGCAGGTGAAAAGGATGGAGATGAAGAAAATAAATAAAAACTAGAAGGATTACAATGTGGAGACCTTAATTGCTCTTTGTGGGGAGATGAAGTCGGAATTTATTAATAATGAAAAGAAAACAAGGTAAGGTTTTAATCTTTACAATGTGTTTTAATTCATGTTCGATTGAAAGTTTAGCAAAACAAAAAATCAAAATTAAGTTAAGCCTTTCAAATCATGTTCACTTGGAATTTTTAAAACAAAAGAAAAAATTCAAATTCATATTAAAACCAACTAGAGTTGTCACAACCTTAGCCTTCGGCTCACGACCAAGGCAAGGGCTTGCAAGGTTGTGGGCCCAGAGGGGAAGCTCGGGAGTGAAAACAATTGTGAGGGAATGAACCTTCACAGTCCCAAGGGAGCTTCCATCTTGGGAGTTGGAGTTCCGGTGGACTCTCGAATGTTCAAAGAGCAATTGCAAGGGCCAAAACTCAATGGATTAAAGAGTTTTTTATACCATTGGAAATCTATTGAAATGTAAATGTCTAAAATGGGCTTGCATGACCCATTTGTACATTTGAAACACAAGTTATGACCAAAAGAAGGGTCAGGAGTCAAATTGGCAATTTAACTCCCAACCACTAAAAGTCAAAAATCAACCTGATTTTCTTGTGTGCAAGTGGCATGCAACATATGGTCGAAAAGATCTCGATGAGGGCTACAACTTTGATTTAGACCTTATTTCAATCGGAGGTTTGCACGCAAAGTTATGGGGCCCCAAAGTTGTGGGAGTCCCGAAACAAAATGTCATTTGGATGTGGGCCTCATGGAAAGGCACATAGTATATTTTAAAGGGGAAGGTGGTGGCTTCCCCCAAGTCCGGGCCATGGTGAGTCTTGTGAGTCCAAGTTTCCCATAGTTCATCCTAGCATCAAAAGTGTTCCAACTTTGCACTAACCGATTTGTTTAGTTTTGTGCAAGTCTATGTGAGTGATTAAGTGTTTGTCAATTTCCAAATCCCATCCTAGAGCTCCAGCACGCCCCTCTACCCCCAAAATGTTGTGAACTAAGGAGCATGCCCGCAACTCCTTGTTCTTATGTTGTGTTCACTTTAGACCCATATTTGAATCTATCAAGGAACTTGGGAACTCATCAAGAGCCATTAGAAGGCCTTGGGCTTGACCATTTGCCTTTAATTTCAATGTCCAAAGGTTAATGTATGGTTGAAATTGCATGCTTGCATGGTGGCAACAATTTCTAAATTTACAAAGACATTTAAAACATGCAAGAAGAAGTTCAATTTGTTGTTTAAATAATACAAGACCAATAAATTAACAATTGACATTTCATGGGATGAAAGGCATGAATTGAATTCTATGAATACATTGATCAACAATGACATCAAGCAAGTACCCTCTTGAAAATTGTCACCACATCTACCAATGAGATGGAATTGTTTCAATGTGAAGACAACATTGGATTGGTGGAAAAAAAATCAATTTCAAAAACAACATCACAAATTGCAATTAAATGTGGTAAGAAAATTTTTCATGAACAAGCAATTGGCATGTTCACCATAATGGTGGAAAACTTTATCATCATGGTGACTCAATTTCAAGAAAACTAATGTTTTATTGGAAAGGGTTGATCATCAAATGGATCAAATCATAAATAAGTTGTAGGTCCATGAAACTATTCTGATTTTAAGTTAGATGGTGTAATTGGGAAAAAAATCTACTTTTCTTCTTCAATTTTGTTTTATACAATGTGTTGACTAATAATTCATGCGCTTGTGTGGCTTCCAAAAACATTTTTAAAATTATGATTTCTTTGTTTTTTATTTGATTACGATGCCCAATAAGGTTCATAATATATTATTGGAACATATGAATTAATTTGAAAAATATCCAATGAATTAAGAGCTCTCAAAATCACTCATTAATCATTGTAGTGTGTGTGTTTTAACACTTTAAAAACTTATAAATAAACTTCAAAACTTTTGAAAATTACATATATTTTGAAATATTTTACATAAACCTTGAAATTATATATATATATAATTTTTATTTTTTGAGGATTCAAAAAAATATTCCCCCAAAAACAATCCCATAAGCAAGTGCGTGTAGTTCATGTTATCTTGTTTGCACCCAAGGACCGCATAATTAGCAATAGAACCAATGGCTAGAATTGCATAACTCATTTAGGAATACCTAAATTCAGACATAATCCAACCTAAAAAATTTAACCAATGCATTTTGGGGTTTTAGGCACACTAATGAAATAATATGAAAGCTTCCTCTTCTCATATACTACCATAGGATGACATGCTTCCAAGATTTGGACACATGCAACAAATTGAACCAACTTTTTTTTTTTCTCCATCTCCAAATGATTATGCCTATTGACATATTTCAAAATTGTAGCAAATGATATAATAAAAAACATGGTTTGACTTTTTTGTGTCTACAAGTCTTATTATTTTACCATTATTTTTTCTTGACTTGGAACTTTAGCAAATCCTTCTTTACCTTCCTCTTGCCTTCACGTATGTTTCATCAAAGTATCCCATTTGGGAACAATCAAGGCTTCATGTCAATTGTGTTACAAACATTCCATCCCTCATTGTGAAAATTGCCATCAATAGCAAGGACCCTTTGCCTAAAAAGCTTCACAACCCACTAATTATTATTATTTTGGTGTGATTGTAAGATTTTTTCAATTTTTGAAGTGGGGAGAAGTAGCAAGTCCAAATATGAATTGGTATCAAATAGGTCATTCAACACAATAACCTTTGCTAACAATGTGGGGGAGTCGATGCATGAATTATCACTAGAACTTGAAATATGCCTAGTGTTGGAAATAAAACAATTGCATGAGAAAGTAAAGCAATACAAAGGGGTAACATGAAAACTATAAGGTAATTGATTAAACAAAATGATGGATGAAAAGGCCCATCAATTACAAACTAAAAAATGGCAAAAATGAAACCACACCAACTATAGGGAATGGCCAAGGCAAGACCTCACTAATTACAGAAGAAGGTGATGGATTATTAAAGACTCCTTGAAAATGTGGCCCATCAAAAATTAGCCCAAGGGTGGAAACAAAATATTTTGTACATATTTGTTATCTTTCTTTCTATTTGAAAACACCAAAAAAATAGTCTTTCAAATTTCTAACTTTCCTCTAGCATTTTCAAAGCAACTTGTGTCATACCATTGGGACTTGAAAAAGTACCCCAAAAGTATCCCCAAAAATTATGTCATTTTTAGGGTGTTGGGGATGATTTTAGCTATGAAAAAACTTTCCATTAACAAATATATATATATATATATATATATATATATATACGTTCACCACATCAATATTGAGGTGTTTGAAAAAAAATCAAATACTTGAAAAAATATTTTACCTACTTTCAAGTACTTGAATTTTATTTTTCAAACTCCCACAAATTTTAGGTCCGATTCAAGTGCTTGCAAGTAGCTTAAAAAATCATGATTATAACAATTTAGATTTTGAAGTGCATGCAAACCATAGTTAAGAAGTAATCTACCCAAAAAAATAAAATTTATCCCCATAAAATCATTAACTTGTAAGTCCTTTCTATTGAGGGACCCCATTATTTTGTTGCTTCCACTAGTTTTTGGGTATACTTTACCATGCTTTCACCCCCATGAATCTAACAAGCCATTGCCATAAGAAGGTAAAGGCATTAAATCACACACCATCCACAATGGTTATGCATTGAAGGCATTTTGACTATTGGAAAAATATTATAACAATGTGGGTTTTGACTTGATTGTGGACCTTGATATGAATTCCAATGATTTTCACTTCATGATGAATTCTAAACATAACATATCAAACATGCTCAAAACACAACATGTTGAAATAAACAAAACAAAAAACCAAAAAACATTGCATCAAATTGCCTTAATATTCATAAACTAGATACATTTAAGATTAAAATGCAACTTCAGATGGACACTAACATTGTGCCTCCATATTTTGAATAAAAAATCTAAATCTTCCTTTATAACTACTTCCTTTTCCTATTAACTTTCATAATAACTATTTCCCACCTTTCCTAATAATTACCTTCATTTTATGACTACCTCATTATTTTTTTCCTATCCACCAACATGGATTAAAAAAAATAACATGTGCCTTTTCATGTCCATGAAATGTATATTAATTTAAATTAAATTAAATTTGACATTGACATAAATATATGAAAACATAAAAAACAATTAAAATAGTTCATCATCACTAGTAGCACATAGCAATGGGGAGCAAATTGAAATAGAATATAATTAGGGGACAAACATTGTTTGAAAGAATGGGAGTTACGGCTTTTATGACCTTCTCCCTCGGCAAACTTGCTAACGATTCAAACCCTACAATTCTAATTGAAAGTGGTTACACAAATGATCACAATGGCATTGTTGGTTACATCATACAATGGTTGTTTGAGAAGATGATGATTTGGACCCAACAATTGGGTGGAATCACCATGGCGACATGACTAGCCATTAACGAATCATATGGCTGCATTGGTAGATGCCTTTAGTGTGATTTGGTTACTATTTTAGATTTTTGCATTAAGCAATGATAAGTTTTTCTTGCTTCCCTTGGTTGTTAATCCTTTGGCCTCAAACAATGGCCATTCAACGATGCATTATGCTCCTTAATTAAGTGTTTTCCAACCTTGTCAAATGGAAACTTGAACAATTATTCCCCCTTTAAAATTTTGTTATGAAATATTTAAAAATCATTTTCTGAACATATTTGAAATATCAATATCATGTTTTGAATCATATATTCACCATTGTTTGAATCCATTCTAATTGAAAGCATTTAAATTTTCAAAATGATATCTATTCAATTTAACCTTCTTCACTTAACAATAAGTAATTGACTTTGTTGCATTTCAACAAACATATTGATTGCGTGGGTATCCATTTATTTTGTTATGCCCATTGTGATGATCATGTATTGACCATTTATGTCAACCTTTCCTTTGGGCTCATGACCAAGGATTTGGCAAGACAAAATAATGCATCGAAAATGGAGTCATGGCATGACATGCCTCAAACACATTCCCAATGTTGCTTGAGTGTCAAGAAAGAACTCCCATGATTTTTAAACGCATTTTCATTTTGAGAATTCGGACTAATGTTATATAAAAATAAATATATAATTTAAAGAAAAATCACAAAATTAGTCAACTTTATGTGAAAAGAAATTCCAAAAATTTCCCAATTTCTTAGTTAAAAATTGGAATTTTTTTGCTAGAGAAAAAAACTTTGGTTTGAACTCCTATGGAATAGGCTTGCATTTTGGACATAGACATTAGTTGCATTTTCTTTTCTTTTTACAAAATTGAGGATTTCTCTTTTGCTAAATAGGTTTCTTCGGTGTTTCTTTTGCTACATTGGTTTTTTTTGGCCAAATTGGGGGGTTTTTTTTTCTTTTGCAAAATGCCCTTTCTTTTTTCTTTCAACTAATTTTGCTAATTTCTTGGAAAAAAGGTCCACCAATTTTTCAATATCACAAAATTGGGAAAAAAAAACAAAAAAAAAAAAAAAAAAAAAACCCTGATCTTTGGATGATCTTAGTTGCCAGATGGGCTTGATGCAAGTCTCGATTAATGAAAGCATTCTTCCAAGGATGAGTTTACAAGAGAGCATTTGAGTCTCATTGTGTCAATGAATGAATGAGACAACATCCGATGGATTAGTGTTGGATGAATAGAAACCTCACATTACTCACATTGTATAAGCTGCTGTTTGCAAATTTCATGTGGTCAGAAGGATGATGTCTGGTTCTCACAGAATAGTTCCCCAATTGAAGGCATTAATCACTTGAAATATCTCAAAACTACAAATATTTGAACCTTTTACCCTAAATTATTATACAGATATAAGCAGGGTTTTTTTTATAAAAATCATTATTATTATTATTTTCCTTTCAATTTGGCAATGTATAGCCACACTAGCAATCATCGACTAGAGGAATTAGCAAAACTTGGCTACAGATCAGAGAAGAAAGTAGAGAATATTAAGAATTCTTTAACATTTTGGTGATATGTTGGAACTTATCATCTAAATATGGAGATTTGGAAGGAAAAGAAAAAATCCTCAAAATGTGATGACTTTGGTGCATTTTTTTGGCAGAAAAATCCTTTGTATGAGTCACACTGGATTTTTCTTAGTCACCAAGTGATGAAAATTTGCCCCCCAAAAAAACCCCTCTGGATATATAAGTAGGTATAGAATGCCTAAAGGTTAGGGTACAACCAAATATCATAATATGTGCACAAGTGTTTGTACCTTGGCAATTAGTTGTGCAAGTGTTAGTGGAAACATAAGCACACATGACACAATGGAAGGCCAAAAAAAAAAAAGGTATATCAAACACAAAGAGAAACCTCTGAAGACCTTTAGCAATACACTCAATCACTCATGTAAAAGTACACACAACAGCTTATTTAAAGACCTTCAAAGTTGTAAGTAAACACATAGAGAGCTCATTTCCAATGATATTGCAATGCAACGCAATTGCACAAACACGGTCAATGAGAATTTTTAAATAAAAAGGAACAAAAAGAATTAATCTTGATACTTTTTTTGCATGTAACACTCCCAATAATCCCCCAGCATTCATAAATTTGACAACAATGCACAATTGTTGAAGGTAAAGATGATGACCCAAAACCACTTGTGAGAAGCTCCTCCATCTAACTAACTATCTGTTGACATATTAGAGAGATCCGTAAAGTAAGAAAAACACAGCACCAGAACCTTGAGTTTGGTCATACACAGGGTGAGATTCCAAAAAAAGACCTGCAAAAAAGTACACTAGCATTCAAGGGGGGATGAAACTCCGGAAACTATCAATTTTGGTGGTAAACTGAGTTTCATTCTGTCTTTCCTTCTTCCTGAGGCACCTTCTTCACGGTTGCTACATATATTTTCACTTCTTCTAACTATACAACTACTATAATTAGTCTTAGACCTCGTGCATTAAATGCTGGGATTCAGCATTTCATACGGAGATTCAAAGTAGTAGTAGACAACCTTGAAAATCGTCCCTAGAATTGTCCTTCCATTTTCAAATGTGCCCCATTGTGAAGCAGAAGACTAGACACTAAACCCAAGAATTCAACACTGATGTTAGTGCCAACTTCTGGAATTGCAGGTATGGACCAAGTTTTGATTGAACAAACTACATAAGTGCCAAGTTCTGGAATTTCATGTGTGCACCAAGTTTTGATTGAACAAACTACACGAGTGCCAAGTTCTGGAATTTCATGTATGCACCAAGTTTTCATCGAATAAACTACCACAAGTGCAAACTTCTGGAATTTCATGTATGCACCAAGTTTTCATTGAACAAAGTACATGACTGATGCTCCAGAACCCTGTTTGGTACTACAAGGAAAGGTTGCCAGGTTGAAATTCAATATAGAAATGTAATGGTTTGTGCATCTCTCAGTAAAATCAGAGAACATGAACATGCATTCCCAGAGGCAAATGTTGCATGCTGTGATCAATTGCAACATTGCCTGAAATTGCATGACATCAACTGCAATTGCCTCAAACTCAATATCATACTATCTAATACATGGGGTTCGAAATAATTATGGCAGCAGTAAAGCACAATAACAGTGAAGGTGTTTCCAAAAAAAACAAAGAACTATGGTTTGTTCTTCTTCTTTTTATGGTTTGGGAAAGGCACAAATGAACGTAACGAATCCATTGCAAAAGAAAGAATAACACAAACCAACTGAACCAGAAAGTGTGAGAAGCACTCAACCCACCTGATTATGTAATGCACCATACCTTCACCTTTCTTTACAGTCTCTAAAAGGTTTCAAGCATCTCCACACAGCAAACAACACCTTTATTGGCCTTGCCTACCAAGGCAAGGATATTGTGTTTAGATTCATTATAGAGCATAGTAGCTTCAGGGATTTTTATAGGCCCCTAGGTACATAATATTAGGTCTATTTATTTTTATATGAGGATTTTTGGAAGATGATATTTTTGGCTTGTGTTGAAACTTGAGATTAGTTATAGAGTTATGATATCTTGAAGGATTTTGGTTTCTTTGGGAGGGTTTTTTTGAAGATTATATTTTTGCATGGTGAAATATTTGAATTTCCATAATTCTTCTTCTTTTGCCTTAAGATACTTTTTAATGTAAATAGGAACACCACAGTGTGACACACCCCTTGTTTTAGAATAGAATATTGTTTAATGATCATTGTCCCCACCCACAAATGTTGTAAAAGTCCCCTTTAAACACTCAAAGACCATTTATGTCTCTACATCTTGATGAGTAATAGTCACTGTCCAATCCATAGTAGAAAAAAACTTTCTAAAGGATTAAAATGACCACTGCAAAATGGACCATCAAATACCAGAGAGTACCAGGATCTGCTATCCTGCTGCAAGATTTAATGAAAAGGGATGTTTGTGGGTATGGGGGTGGAGATGCTCTTAGATTAAGAAAGGAATTTAGATTTCAACCAAATTTCTTTGTGTCAATGTTGTTGCAATGAGTCTCAGAGTGTGGATTGTTAGACCCAGTAGAAGGTCACGTATAACTTAGTACCCTTCCAGTTCAGACCTTGCCCAAGGTTGGACAATCCAACAAGCACATGGAGGTGACAGTTACATTTTTTATCAAAGCTGACTGACATTAGACTAGTTCAAGATGGGTAGCTTTCTATTAATTTGAAGGTTAAGGAACCTCTCATGACAAGCCCTCACTTCCTATTTGACTCAAAGAACTGCAGCAACAATTTGTTTGCTTGTTGCAGTGGCTTTATGAAGCATGTCTGGACCACTGTAATTGAGAATTAAAAAAGAGGAAAAGCTGATGCCATGTTCTGTAAAAGAAGAAGTAGGTATTAAGAGAGTCTTCCTTCAGCCTGATTAAACTTATTGACTTAGGGTTGCTGAAGGCAAAATTAGTGAAGCTCCCATGCATCAACTCTCATTTGACATATAGCACCCTAATCAAACCAAACTCTCTCTAGACTATATTAACCTAAGCTGATGCTTAAATGCTCAATTTACATGTCTGCTAGTTTTAGTTCTTTTGATGCTCCAACCAAGAGCTTCCTTCACATACAAGTCCAAACTACTTATGAATGATTCTGATCATGCAAATCATGTGTCTGACCAATTGCTTGCACAACAGAAAAATTGAAAGCAACTGACATTGTGGTACATTGTCATGATCTAAATCTCAATCCTCCATCACTCATTAGATCACATGAAAATGAGACTCTCTAGACAGCCATCCCATTTTCTTACGTATATTTAATTCAATTTTTCACAATGGCTTCACTCAGCAGACCTACTTCTACATTCTTACTCTCCTAACTATCTGCTTGCACATCTACTCGCCTTTACTGGCCTCCTCCTCCTCCTCCTCCTTAGTTTTTCCTTAGTTATATGAGGAGTCAAGGCCAAAACTTTTTGGCACCAATAATGGGAAATTTGAGCACTTTTTGGCTCCTTGTTCGGCCCCAAGTTATAATAAAATATTATTTGTTTGAGGTCAATGAGTTCGTGTATAAAGCCATTGAGATCAAAAAGTAAGGACCAAGACTTCAACTCCTCATATGGTTTCATTTTATTTTTTCATATCATTCTTTTTTTAAAAAAATCTTTGCTTCCTTTCTCAAATTAAACCCTAAAAGGTAGACCATCATAGTGAAATGTATGGGGTGGCTAAAAGCATTACATTTTATCATTGTAAGAGACTTTTGTGTAGCTATAAGAAAGCACTTACAACCTTTGATGATAGAAAAATTAACATCAAGTAGCATAAGAAGAATGACGAACGAATTTGAAAAACTTCAAAACATACCTTATGTTTTCAGGGTAGTATATGGTAGTCACGTCTTGATTATTGCACCACCTATAGATCAAGCTTCTTACTATTGTTGAAATGTGTTCTATTTAGTTTTGTTGCAAGGTGTGATTGATGCAAAATGTAAGTTTTGGGATTATAATTTTTTGATGGATTGATCACTACCATGATTGGACATTGTTCAAAAAATTCGCCATGGCAAAAAAATAATGAAAGGTGCATTTTTGTCATACCCATTGATCGGAGATGCAACCTACCCAATGAAGCCATGCTTGTAGTCACCATTTAAGGGTGAGAAAGAAGGATTGCCCAGATTAAAAATGTATTGGAACTTTATACAATCTAGTACGTTAATAACAATGGAAAGAGCTTTTAGAATTTTGAAGGGATGGTGAAGGATCTTATTGAAAAGACTAAATTTTCCATTATGAAATATACTACATGTGGTTATAGCTTGCATTTGTCTTCATAACCTATGCATTATCCATGCAAATAGCTTTGAAAGAATAGGATCAAGAAGCTAAACAAATAATGCAAATGGAAATTAACCATTTCCTTGGACAATTTCGACACAAATACATGTTTCATGTCTTAGAACAAGCAATCAAAAAAATGCATCGACTACAACACCTTAAACTCATTATTCAAATAGAAGAAGGGGAAGAAGAAAACAATGTGAAGATAATTGAAAAATTGTTAAAAAATCTTATACTTTCAACACCAAATTAAATTACTGCTTCTAAACATGAAAAATTAAACATTTCTTACACTTGTTGTGACACCTATTAGTGTGACTACACCCCCTTACATGTCACGAAATGAAATTTATGAATAATGGGAGTTAGCTATATTTCCATGTATGCATATGTGATGCATAGTTGGATGAAAGTTCCAATTATGATATCCTTTCAAAGGGTTGTTGATGGAAGAAAAGTTGAAAATTTTGTTCTTATGATCATGAAGGCCTTGCATAATGGTGGAGGCTTGAGTCTAACCTTTGTAGCTCAAAAATTCCTTTGTTTTGGGGGTAATTGGGTAAATGCATTCCAAGGAACAAAAATTGGTGTGACTAAACAAATTAATACAAACAATGCACCATTTTCCATTGGGCTTCATTGCATGACTCATAGATGCAATCTTGCATTCAAGACCTTGTCTCGCTTGAGAATAACAAATACCATAGAATGTTTGCTACAAAGTTATCATTCATATTTTGTTCATAGCCCAAAGAAGCACCTTGAGTTCATTAAGCTTAATAACATGATGGAGACAAAGGGGCTTTAAATGTTTTAAAAGGTGAAAACCTTATGAATGTCATTGCTTCAACCTTTAAGAAAAAAAATTAATTCTTTCATAATATAGTCCACTTTTAACCAAGATGTCTATGGACATGACAAACAACTAAGCTACCAAAATATCTTGTTGCCTTATTTTTCAACAATTGTTTATTTATATGTTGTAATTTTTTTCAAACATGGTTTTTCTCAGAACTTGTTGTAACTTATTTAAGATTTGCATTCTAGTTACATTTTTTTCAAAGTTGGTTGTAATTTCAAGTTTGGTGATGTTTTCATATGGTTGCACTTGTCGGCTAATATGATCATGTTTGTTAATCCCTATTGCATGTTGGGGATGTATTGCATTTGTCCTTTGTTGGAGAATTTTGACTTGTGCAATTTTCATATGCGATTATGTGGATGTAATAAAAATCTACTCATGGTAATTCTAGTACTTTTTGTATATATAATGATTGAAGCTTGTCATCTTCCAGCGATGAGTTTGGGGCATTTAAAAGTTTGTTGGATTATAGCCATGACCACATCTACATGCAGTAGGTGGTAGACCTAAACAATTATAATGAACAACTTACCTTCATTGTGAATGGTGAAAATATTTGGGCCATGCACAACAACCTAGTATCGAAAGTCCTGATAATTGTGACTCAAGATTTTTTTCAAAATTTGATTTTCTGAATGAAGGTAAAATGTTCAAATAATTTTTTTTAACTATTTTGAGTTTGATTTAAATGTATTGAACGTCGATGTGTTGTGAATTTGGGGTTATGTCCAATTGATCAAATAGTTGAATAATCATTTCCTTTAGTGTGCATTCTTTGATTCCATAATATTTGTTTTAGCTTAACTACGAGGACAACTTTTCCCAACATTCATAAGTATTGAAGGTTTGGTTTGTGTACCAAAAATGATGGGGTGTGACGAATTGATTTTTATAGTTCCACATTTGTTTGATCATTGGTAGTTTGATGTTTAATAAAAAAATGTTTGAATGTGTATGAAAAACAACTCCAAGGTTGCCATGGGATCACCATTTGATCTCAATTTATTGACTCACATTTGTAAAACAATTAAATGCATCTTGGGTTTTGACCCATTCTTTCCATGGATGGCCATAATTCATGTTATGGGTTTCACATTAAAGAGTTTTCCATATGCTACCAGGTTTGATTCTTGGATTGGAGTAGCAAATCACTATGGTGTTCTTGCATGTATGAATTTTGTGTAAACATATTTGAGCTTCGCACTACTATGCATGACAAGTATGATCAACTACTTAATTTTTTTCTTATGTTTTCATATGGTTCTCAACATTCATCATTATTTATGTCAGTGTCAAAATTAATTTAAATTAATATAAATTTCATGGACATGAAAAACACACATGCTAATTTTTTTTCTTGTATCCATGTTGATGGATAAGGGAAAATAGCAAGGTAGTTATTAAGAAAGGTGAGTAATAGTTATTGAAAAAGTTAATAGGAAAAGGAAGTAGTTATTAGGAAATAAATGAAGTGGTTAAGCTTTGAAAATGAAATTGTTATTTTTGAAATTGTCTTTAAAATTGTCCTTGGATGACCATACAAAGGATTCCAAGAAATCCCCCTGTTACCGGCTCCAATTATTCCTCATTAAAATGTTTTTGGCTATAAGACATGTGGAGATTGATCTTGAAGAAAAAATTACTATGAAGACCTTGTTACACATTTAAAAACCATTGGAATAATATACTCATGCCATTTACAATTTACATAAGAAAAATAATCCATAAACATTTAAGAAATGGAAATTGAACCAATGGCATTTTCTACAATTGATTGAAAAGTACACAATGGGAAATAAGTTCATAATCAATGTAGTGAGCTTCAAAACATGTTGTAAAGGGCCTTGCCTAATACTTTTATTTAATCATACCATTGTTAAAACATCTCACTTTGTCATGTGTGTGATGACTATGATATGGTAAATCTACAATTGTATAAGTTTTACCTAAACCAAAAAAGAAGAAAGTTAGATTACTTTTGAAAACACATAATTTTTTTCAAACATAACACGCATGGATATGGAGTTGACACCATTTGCAACATCAACTTGCACCCAATTTTAAATGAAATTCATGTTGAATATATTGATGGAACCAATTCCAAGGGCAACACCAACTTGACACTAACAAAAATGGGCACAAAATAATCGCAAGAATGAAAATGACAAGAAATGTGAACAAGATTATATGACTTATTTAGAAATAATGGGTTTCATACCATTGAAGGGTTTCACAAATGTCAATAGACAAGTTAAATCCCAATATATGAAATTGACTCAAATAATATGAATAATATTGAATGTAATTGAGAGAGAAATGTGGGAAAATATTGATAATATAAGATCTTTTTGGTATTGCTTTGATTCCTTGGATGCCTAAACTACTCTTATAGATTGAAGCAATATCAGAAATGTTTTAAGAACACATAAATTTTTGAAAATGTCCCTTATTGATTATGTGTGTTATGTGATTAATTAAAATGAATTAAAAGTGAATACGAAGTTCCAAATTTTACTATTTGTTGAAACCTTTTGTGAAAACAAAAAAAACACCAAAAGGAAACGGAAGTTTCAAGGTCAACAATACTGTTGGAAATGGGAGGATATGAGAACAAGGGCATTGAGGCAAACAATATTACATGAGAACATTCCGTAGGTGTTCAACCCAAAATTAACTTATGCACATGAAATCTTTATGAATTAAAGTGCATGTTAATGGGAAGAATTTGAATGTGAAGTTAAAGCCATGTTTTTAGTTAGAATAAAAATGTTTATTTGGCAAGATTTCTAAATCCCTTGCAATTAAAAAAACATTATCAAGTTGCAGTCTCCTTATATTTTGATAAACTATAATGAAAATTATAAAATGGGGAAGGGAGCTGAGAACATGGGTTTACAAAAATCATGGTACTTTGAAGCTTCCCTTGTCAGTAAACACAACAAAACAAAGGCATCGAATTTTGGCATCTTTATTAAAAAAGACATTAGAATTTTTTTAACATCAACATTTAATTATTGCATACTAAATTTGCATTTGGAATCACCACAAGCCAACCATTGCACTATCATAATTGATTTTCACGATCAAAATTATTGTAAATTGCCAAGTTCTTGTCGACTCCTCAAGCATCAAAGGTAGCACAAAATGTTTTGCTATCATTTTTTTCAAAACTTATTGTGAAGATGTTTAACTTTTTGTATGTTCACAAACTCTTAATCAAACACCTAGTATATACTTAATCATTTATGTAACATGTCCCTTACTAACATTTTACATCTTAAGATATCATGCAAGGCAATTATAAAATCTTGTTGCAATATTTCCATAATCTATCATCACCTTCACGAATCAAACAAAATCATTGACCATTGCCATCTCCTTCTTAAGCCTTTTTTCATCTTTGTGACCAGCAAGTTGGTATATATAAACTTTATTAATTGGAAAGAAGGGATTTCTTCTTCATTGGTTTCCTCATTTCAAATTTCATGTCTTCTTGATCAAGAGTTGCAAACATTTATTTCCTTTTGCTTCATAGGCCTTTCTTTGTTTCCTTTGGACATTTGAACTTTTGACAACAAATCTTCATGTAATTATAGTTATTAGCTTATTTTCAAGATAATTTGTTCTATCATTGCCTCAAATTCCATATTATTCTTTGTCATTTGACAAATGCTAGCTAATTCATTGTATGCCATTCAAGGCTAGGTGATCTTTGAAATAAGAACATAAATGGCTCAAGTAATTAGTACTATATTCCTACATTCTACATCTAGATTTGAATAATAGATGGGTCAATTGAATGCCCCACTAAACTACACATTTTGAGACATTACATAAAATTGTGAACTCATTTTATATGTATTAATCATGCATTTGGGTATAACATTGCATAGATGGGCCATTGTGGCATAGTTGGGCATTGGTGGATGATGTCATAATTCTTGCAAAGCATGTCATACTCTATTGGCTATACTTTTATGTTGTTTATCAACACAAACTTTTGCACTACAAAATGACAAATAACCTCATAAAAGTAAAAAAACTAATATGTTTTTATTGCAATGCCATGATTGTTGACAACTTTTCCTATACCTATTTGGAATAATGGTCAATAACAACAAGTATTTATTTGTTACCATCTTTTGTCTCTAATAGAGTGACCACAGTAGCATGAACAATGGGTTGTAAAATAGATCACATTTATAGGTATATTATTTAGTTCATCACACTACGATATAATTTGATATTTCACACAATAAGTCACGATTCATGACATGTGTGAGGTCAAATTTATGGTTTCATTCATTACAGTATTCAATATGTTGTGTACATTGAGGCATATATTACAAAAAATTGTAGTTTGACATTAACTTGTGGCACATATTACATAAACAACAAACTATAATTTTAATATAATCTGCATCCACAATACATATGACATATTATACATTGTAATGGATGAAACCACAAAGTTTACCTCACACATGTCATGGGTCACAATCTATTGTGTGAGGAAAACCACATCCTATTATACATTTAAATATAAATTGTTGGTTTTTTTCATTGTCCAACATAATTTTCACTGCCATTTGCATTATGTATATGATATCATATACTATACCATAAATAATGCATCTTCAATTCAATTGGTACATGTTGTTCTCCAAATTGACCAACTCCTAATGTTATACCCAACTTGTCATTTGACCTTAGTACCATCAATATGTTGTAAGTAAAGATATCACCTTCTCAATAATAATTCAAGGTTTTTAAAAAATAACCTTGCATTTCTTGTTCATTAATATAAGAGGCAAAATAATAGACATAATTGTATGTCTAGATATTACCATACCTATCACTATGGTTTGGTAATGATCAATTCCAAAAAAAGAACATAAAAATAAAAATAAATCTTATAAGGACTAGGTATTGCCATATTTTTGGAGAATCAAACTTTTAACCTTTTGAAAGGGAATGATATTTTCAACCACCAACCTACCACATTTTTCTTCATAAAGTTTGTGTACCTTGTTTACTTATTATTGTTTGTCAAAAAATTTAAATATTAAAAACACGATTACTAAACCCCTTTTGATGAAAAACAAATTGACATGTTTTGCTAGTTTTAAGTGGTGGTATGGTGCTATCAATGTTTCTTGTTGAGTCAAATGTTTCATTATGTGTTTCTTTTTTGGACTCAATACTGCATGTTGTTTAAAGTTGCATCCATCATATTTTGTGCATTACAAATCAATTCCTAATGTTCATCAACATTCCATTTTTTTCCCCCATCCTCTTCTTGTTTGCACAAGTTCAACTTCATTGTGTAATTTTTCCTTTGCCATGTCACATGTTTATTTTCCTCCATCATTTCTTTTATTTGGTTTTGGTTGATGGTTTAAGTTTTACTAGTGGGTACTTGTGACCTTCGGACACTGTGAAGTCCCCTGTTTTCTTTAAGCCCGATTCATGTTTTAGTTTTTTTTTTAAACTTTTATATTTTATATTTTAATGTGTTTTCTGTTATTATCCATATATTTATATATTCTTTCTGTTACAACTTTGTTTCATTTTTTTAATTTATTAATAACGTGATCGATGGCTGGGCACTGCCGGGCCCGTGCCAGGTTTTTTTTACCGTTCGGCTCTTTGACCGTAGGCACCCCAGTAAGTAATTTGAAGCTTGGGTGTTGGGACTTGGGACCTGGATTGGTTGGGACTCGGGACTCGGGACTTGGTAAGTAAAGAAGTTAGGCCCTCGGGACTCGGGATTCAGTAAGTGAAGAAGTAAAAGTGTGTGATTGAGGTCCTGAATAGTTTTTGGGCCCTCGAGTTTGGGGGGACAATTTTAAAAGTGATTTGGGTTTCAGGACCTCGACAGACAGACACACAGACAAGTAAACTAATATATAGGATTTGTTCTCAACATAGTGAAAATGTTATTGTTAATTACATTTTACGATAAGATGCTTCACTCCAAAACAATGCATCATGTGGACTATGTTGATTCCTTACAAACCACAAAATCCCCACCATTCATCATCTTTCCCATTGGTCATGTGAACTCATTTTTTTGATATCTTCAATCATAAAAAATAAATTTAAATGTTTTTTTGTTCCCTTCATGCTACCATGTCAAAGCCTATACATATTGATGTCCACATTCATCAACTAAATAACAAAAAACCCTAACAATGATGCAACAAATAGATCTACAATATGAAACAATGAACCATGACATGCCCATATTTGTTATGATGATCACAATGTAATTTCTAGATTAGTTGGTCAAATGATGTTGTCCCTTACCTTTTTGTGGGTAATCCTTCTTAAGGTGGTTTCTTTCACTAATTTAACACATCCCACTTTATGGATGCTAACTTTTAAATGCTAGCACATGAAAAGACATTTGTGTCTTCATATGTGGCTGCTTACACATTTGTGCAAGACTTTCATTTGGTTGTGTTGAGATCGTTGTTGTAATTAGGTGGATAATTTTATTATTTTTCCTTACTAAAACCAATAGTCACCACTTGTTATTGGCACCTCCACTACATTCAATTTGACGCATCACATTAAGAGGAAAATGTATGTTAAAGTTGTTTATGTAGCTTTCAAGAGATTAACATCATGAATTCTTTGTTCAAAATTTCATATAATCAAAATTTGACAGCATGAGCTTTTTTGACCCCTTGAATCACATTGATTAACCTCCTCATTCATGTACATAGCAAACACACAAGCTTTCATCGGTTTTGTGTTGAAATTCTTATAAACTTTTGTAATTCTTTGTGCACATGAACCTTTGATAATTTTTTTTGAAATTTTTAGAAAAAATTCACAACATAATTAAATATTAGTAATGATCTTCACATGTTAGTGGAATGGTTAACATTTGTTTCCACTTGTTGAACCATTGTTTGAAAGTGATTGGCAATGATGCCTATTGGGAATAATCATGCCTCATGTGATTGATACAGAGTGGTGACCAATACAATTGTCATTCTTCTTATAACACCCCATGTGTTCATGTGAGTCATACCGACACGGCCATGTGCGGTAGTCTTAATTTTTTAAGAGTTACATTAGGATTATTTGAGTGGGGTAGAGTGTTTAAGGGCTTTTAGCGACTTCATAGGGAATGATGTATGTGCTTGGTGTGAAGGGGGTTTGTTTTTTTTTCTGGAATGCGTTATTGGTGGGTAAGGAGGTGGGTCAGTTCTTTTTTTCAACAGAGGCTAATAGCCATAGTTTCAGAAACTTTGTGGACTAATTAGGGGTGGCAAATCTCTAGAGGGTTGGGGGTAGAAGTGGGCATCAAAACTTGCAGTGTTCAACACTACATTTGTCTTGTTATGATATTTAGGAAGTAACAAGCATATTAGAAATTCTTGAAGCAGTCAAAGGGATGTCGATGAAGGGGTTAATAGAGGTAGTCCAATCTTCAAGCCGATGAACATAAGTTAATTCGAGACAATTCAACAATTAAATAAATAGTATGATAGTGTGCCAACGACAATAGGAGTCTGATGATAACTGAAACCTTTATTTATAATAGGGACGAGCTCAACAAGAAGCTGTAAGTACATGTAAAATCATGAGCGGTGCCTTAGTGATAGTTCACAACTGCAAGAAGTCTATGATGCATCGGATGGTGCGAATTAGGTAGTCCGCCTTGCTATTGGGAGGTAGTCGATGAATCGGACCACGCAACCAACGATAGTGACCAACGCCGGGGACTGAAGACCATGCGAAGATAGAGGTATCTTCAGTTTCGTAACAACCTTCACAAACGGTATCGGGTTCATCACCAGATGCAGGGTCGACTTGCAGCAAGATCACCAGGGTGCGGGAGTTCGGAGAAATACGATAGTACCAGGCTCGGGGGGGGGGTTCGACTTCGAGACGAGCACGCACCTCTCGAAGTTCGGGTTCTTCATCACGAGGACGCTGTGTCAAGGTAAGATCTAGAGACGATGCCGGAGGCGGTTCTTCATTCGCTGGTGCGGCTTGCGGCCCGTGGGACATGATTGTGCGCGACGCCATGGTTACAAGGAACAAAGGGAAAAAAAAAATCTTTGACAAAATCAAATCGACAATGAAGTGGGGAAGATTGTGGCATCAAGATGTGCGGTCATAATTTATAGGCCAAGGAAAACAAAGGGAAAGCGTAAATAATGGCCTAGGACTAGGGCAAAGTAAAACCTTAATGTCAAGGAAAAAAAATGGAAGTTGAAGTAAATGCTTGAGGGGAAAATGGGAAAAGGTAGAAAAGAACCTTCTCCTTCTCCTTCCATTGGCCACCAAGCCAAGAACCTTCTCCTTTTCCTTCCATTGGCCACCAAGCCAAGAACTTTCTCTTTCTCCTTCCATTGGCCACCAAGCCAAGAACCTTCTCCTTCTCCTTCCATTGGCCACTAAGCCTAGAACCTTCACCCTCTCTTTAAAAGGCGGACTTGGGTCATGGGAGGTCTCTTCTTCTTTTCCCTCGTGAAAATAATTTCAATCGAATCTTGAGAGTGTTTGTTTCAACAAGGTTTTAGAGGACGGAAGGAAGGATCAGCTTTGGAGTGGAAGAGAGGAAGAAGAATAGAGTGGAGATTTGGTAAGAGTTTGCAAGGAATGGAGGTGAATAGGGATAGATTTGAAAGTTAGAACTCAAAGAAACTTCACAAAAAACCCTATCGGGTTTAGTGGTGTAACTTCTTGCTGTTTTAGTTGTAGAGCCCAAAATTTAGTAGGTACATGCGTCGTGTTGTTAGCTTTCCAGAGAGCTATAGCAAGCTGGATTTGGATAACATATGTGGGAGAAACAATGTTTTAAGTGACTAGGGGTCTGTAGTCGAATTGAAATGACTACCTTCACAAAACCCTCTCGGGTTTGGTAGTAGAACTTCTTGCTGTTTTAGCTGCAGAGCCCAAAATGTGGTAGGTAGATGCATCTTGTAGTTAGCTCTCCAGGAAGCTATAGCAAGTTGAATTTGGATAACGTATGTGAGAGAAACAATATTTTGAGTGGCTAGGGGTCTGCAGCCATGTTGGACGTGGTGTTGAACCTTTAAGCATAAATTTAAATGAATGATAATTTTACATGAGGCATTAGGATGTGTAGTGTGGAAACTTGAAAAATAAAATAAAAATGTATCCATCAATTTTAATCATAAAAGTTGCATAGAAGGTGGGCTAATGAAATTCAACTACAAACGCGATTTAGCATCTAGAATTGTACTTGCGTTCTTCCCTTCACTAATAGTATTTGTGCTTCAGCATAATCACCTTGTAGGACCGGGAGTAGAGGGACAAAAGTCACCTCACAGTTCACATGCATTTTTTATATTCATCTATAAGTAGTATTTATAGATGCTATTAAAACAACCCTTTCCTTGTCATGAAAGGTGTGAACAATTGAAAATCACACATTTACACCAATTGTTTGCAGAGTTTTGGATGAAATTTTTGTTTGCAAATCATCCAGCTTGATGGTGCAAATTGCCCTTGAAGATCAATATTGCCCCTTGGTGGTTTCATTCACCTCTTTCATGTCCCACAACAAGAGTGTAATGAAAGGCACATGAGGTGTATCTAAATATGAATATGAATATTCCTTTTTAGATGATAATGGTGGTATTAATGGCTTGAACCACACACCCAATTTAATGTTACCATTGTCTTTTCTTGAATTAGCACCTTCCTCAAGAGTTGACAATGTAGTTGACTAGTCATCACCTTGGTATTACCACCATAACAACCTATGCTGCAATTGTAATTTATTTTAAGGAGTGTTAATAATGCCACACCTTTTAAAATTCAAAATTTGATGCACTCCCTATAACTATGAATCCAACACCTTAAAGGTTGTAAAAATGTGATTTCAGATGGCCAAGTTACAAATTCTCAAATGAAAGTTCATTTTTAGAATTTGTATGGAATTATCCTAATTAGTGTAGGGTCATAAGGAAAAATATGCTTGAAAATTGGTTTATTGTCCACACACATGGAAATATTTGTCCATTCAATCTGTCATAGGAAGGGTCTTTGGCTACTAGCTACCAATCTATTGTTTCAATAATTAATTGCATAATAGTTGAACAAAAAAACCTATTTCAATTTGATTCTTATGTACACATTTGGAAACATGGTTCATTATTTGTTTCTCCTTGTATTTCAAATTGTCAAGTTATTATTATATTTGTGCTAAAAAATATTCAAAACTTCAAGGCTTAACATCCTTGCATGTTGAACAAATAGAAAATATATGTTAGGCACGACATGGCATGGAAGGTAACAATGAATTGTGAACCAATATTTGATTATAATTTTCTAAGGATTACATATAATACTTTTGATCTAGAACTTAACAAACAAAGAAACCCAATGTTGATGCAATGGCTATCCTATTAGTATGCAAACCTAATAGATGAAAGTGTCAAATTGTGAATTTGAAAACATGGGTTCAAATCCCATTATTGGTCAAAAGAACAAATAATATATTCCAAACAAAATGATTTCATGGTTTTAAATATCTAATACATTTACTTAGGCATGTCAAAGTAAATGGCATTCATATTATATAAATATGTGTATTTGTTTTGAATTTAAATGAAGCTACCTTGACATCTTGTTTTCAAATGACAATGTTCTTAAAAATTAGGGTTGATAGAGTGGCAAATCTTTGAGGTCCCAATCTATGCAAAATCAATGGCACGAGTGCAACAATTCCTTTGCTCCCATACTAAGAACTCCACTCCACAAATAAAATTTTAATGTTCAAGAAAAACTCTGATTCCTAGATGTGGAAGCAAAAGTCAAACAATAATGTCCTCTCTCTATTAGAAGTGTACATAGATATGATGGACAAATCTTATTCACAATTTTAATATTTTGGAGTTCTCAACAATATTTGTTTCAATTATTTGGTTTTTTTTTTGGATGACTTTTTTTTGTGTTATTCCAAAAAGGAAGATTTTTATGTCATTGTGAACCATTTTGGTTACAAATGAGTTGTAATTGTGAGATAAATTTATATTCTAAAAAAAAAATTAGAATTGACTTTAGACATTAATTTGGATTCTCCAGTCTGTTCTTGCAATTTCATTTCATTTTCTTTGTTGCTTGTACATGGTCATGTTGTTCAAGAGTTTTGTGCAAACTAGGGTTTAGGGTTTAGGGTTGTATTCCTAGTGGACTTTACCAAAAAAAACCATAAAACCTTACTCTTTGAAGGTTGCATTGATTTTTATGTTGTGGAAAGATTGTGGGCTTTTGCCAAATCATGCATTTGGGTCTTGCTTTGCATGGCCTTGTTTGGGTAATGCCCTCACCCTTAGGCTTTGACCCTACACTTTCCCTTTGGATAGAGTCAGAAAATTTAATCATGGTTACACAATATGGTCAAATGAAATCATCATTTGGGGTGGCGGATTCAACCACCTTTAAAAAAAAAAAATCATGTTCAACATAGATTTTGGTCACTTATTATGAGTATATGATCATCACCAGAAGATTATGCACTGTAATGTTGATTATTTTTAAAAAAAAGACATAATCTGCCACCCCAGACCATAATGTTATTGGAGTTTAGCTTTTCACCCAAATTCACACATCAATTCAAAAATCCACCAAAACTGAACATAAATTTTTGTTCAGCTTTTTGAAAAAGTTGGAAATTGTTTTTCTTTTTAGTAATACAAAACTGCTGACCCATTCCACCTCGGAACATGTCAACTCTAGCCAATAATATCATCTTTCAAAAAATCCTCATATAAAAATAAATAGACCTATTGTTATTACCTAGGGGACTATAAAA